>BPLR01010948.1:0-25046 GCA_021605095.1 Caerostris extrusa
TTAATACTTCGTACTTTCACCTTCAAAAAACTTTCGCATCAATGAATGTTTGTTTAGAGATACTCTCACTTAAATGTAGAGACATAATCCATAGAGACGAATGTAATATTTCATGATATACTAGCGCCACTGCGGCGTGCGGCGTTAAATGCAATAAAAGTCTTCAGAAGTGAAGAACATTTATTGTTATTTTAAAGTTCAAGAAATATCTTGATCCGCTACAAATGCTACTTTTTTTGTATTAAAACATTTCAACTGCATGAAATATGGTTTTTAAAATGAAATGTTAATAATTTGTTGCCAATATCAAATATAAAAAATACACGAAAACATAGATTACATACAATATACAAGTCAAATATTAAGATCATATATGGATGGCATTAAAAGAATATTAAAAACACATTTAATAAACAAACAAATTTTTATCGAAAATATATAGCACCCAGAAGCGAGAGCGATATTCCTTTAAAGTAGCATATTAAAAATACAATATACACACCAAACGGAAACGAAAAATTACAATATAATATATGAGTATAATATATCCGGAAAAAAACATGGAAACAACATTTTTAGTTTTTACACCGAAGTACTACTGTACTGGATTTTAAGCGAAGGCATCCAGCTTTCGAGAAAATATCTCACGGATGAATCTACACTGCAATGAAACCCTTGATGGCAATTTTTACACTAAGAAAGTTTTTTACTTGCACCCAGAAAATTTTATTTGCAGAAAACTTTTTCAAAGCATATTAAGGCAAACAGATATTAAAACCAGGATGGATTTTTCAGTTGTGATGAATCTCACCTCTGCATCGTTAAGAAGACATCAGATTTCTCATCCGATCCAACCTTAGAATTCGTTACTCGGCAAGTATAGTTGCGTGCTGTCAGCGTTTAAGTGTTCGATAGTCAAAAAAGGGTAGAATTCGTCGAAGGACATTGAACAGAAAAATGATTTCTCTGTGATTTTAGCTGTTCACCATCCTTAAACCACGTGAATTCAAAAGGACGGTCTCCATCAATTATCACGCACATCACAGCAGTCCTCAGACGCTGCACTTAACTCTCCAGAAAAATGGAAAGGTTTTGATTCTTTGGAGGTTTCGTACCTGCAGAAAACACAGAAAAAAATAGAGTTTAACACTAAAATATATATATATATACTGAAACACCCTGTTTAAGAAGATTTGCATAAATACCTCTCTGCATATGTCAACAACAATAGTATAGAATTGTTTCACTTGTTTAGAATTTTTTTAGGGTTAGGTTTAGAATTTTATGTTTAGGGTTAGGATTTTATGCAAAGGATTACTTATAAAATTATTATATTAAATATATTAGATTTGTTTTTATGTATATAACTTGATTTTAAAAGAACAAATAATATGCTAATAGCATCCTCAAAAAAAGTTATAACGCAGAACCAATGAAATCGTATTTTGAGGTGGCAGAATGAAATCAGGGAAAACTTTAAAGCAACTAAACTTGTCTGAAGACATAAAAATGAGGATATAATTTTAATAATATCAACAAGGTTTGAATTTTGACATAAAGGAAATACCAAATGAGTGCATTTATAAGCAGAAGTGTTATTAAAGAAATAAAGTTTAGAGACACTGAGGAAATAGTTATCCAATAAGCAAAAGACAAAAATATAATACTATAATTTATTTATAAAAACCTTTAATAAATTTTTACTTCCAAATAACTCGTTAAAAATTTAAAATTTCCACGAGGAAGGCTAATATTCTAACTTTCACTTCCTCAAAAAATCAGTATTATACTAAATTGTTTGCATTATATTAATCATCATTTAATTTCAAATTAAATAAATATTTAAAAAATCATCATATGTAACAAAAGACTTCATGGTCTCTACTTTAGAATTTATATGCATAACAGGTAAAATAGTGCATATTTTGCTAATAATATTAATTTTTAAAAAACCATAAATATATATATAACTAAAAAAAATAATATGCAGGGAATTAAAAAAATTGAGAGTAAATTTTAATTATATTAAATAAATGCAACCCTATTTTTATATGTAATCAAATTAAAAAATTTGTTACTAATGATGTCATAATTGACTGACAATGTCATAAAAGCGTTAAGGAATTGAAAAGAATTTGTAAGAAAACATTTAAGAGTGACGAGCCATATATATTGGGGTTTGAGCTTAGCATAATAACAATTCCTGTTCTTCTGAAATATTATCCCAGTGAAATAGTATAAAACATTATTATTACATATTATTCATGAATTTTAATTTTTCTCTTTCATTCCAAATTATAAAATGATTTAAACTCTTTTTACAAAGCACATCTACTGAAAAGAAAACTTTAAAAGGCGTTCAAAATGAACACAAGGCTTAAAAATGTATTGTCTTACTTTTATAAAAAGGAACGTATATGGTCACTGTAAACAACAAAGAAATTAACAATCTCGTCTGAAAATCAGCCTTTTTGTGCCTAAAACAGATTTTAACCAACATCAAGAATATTTCACTCAACAGTAACCAGATCATGTATAATATGTTTAGTTTGTAAGTTTGAGCGTGTACTTTACATTCGAGATTCCATTGCCCGTTGATTCCAAAACTTTAAAGATACTATTAGTAAAATGTAAGAAGCTTTAGTCGTGACAGTTAAGTTATTCTGTGGTATACCCAGCGCCACACTGTGGGCAGTAAAGAAATTAAAAACTCTTCTGTGGTGAACATTGCGAAGAACCATAATTGCTTTTAATAGAATTCTACATAAATTTGAACATAAATGTAATTTTTTGTATATAAAAAAACAACCCATTCAAAAATTATTCTTCGAAGAATTAATCTTTAATATTCAAGGAATATAAAAAAGATAAGCAACATTATACAAATTTTTAGTAAATCTCAAGAACCATTTCGTCAAAATCGTACTGCCAGAAAATGCCATTTAGGCCACAACAAAAACATTGGAAATACTGAGAAACAAATGAAAGATAGCATTGGAAATTTTATTAGTCTTTCAAGATATTCCAACATATATTGATAATTATACCTTTCATCATCAAAATATCTGATTTCTGGTTCTGATCCTGCCGTATTGCCTCGGCATGTGTAATTGCCCGTTACTTTCAGAATCAAGTTTCTTGATGGTCAGAATGGAAGTATACTCATCATGCGATTATTGCAAGAAAATGGCCTCTTTCTGGCAAAGAGAGCTGTCATCTTTGAACCATTGAAATTCAAGGGAGAGTCACCATCCATGACTACGCACAAGACGGCCATTCTCATACCTTGATTTAACTCTTCAGAAAAATGAAAATGGCTTGATTTTAGGAGGCCTTGAACCTAGTTGAGAAGAGAATAAAAATAAAATGAATTGAAGATACCCACAATAAATATATTGACATTTCAGTGTTTGTATAGTAATAATACTGCAATTTGTATAAGTAATTCAAAATCCATGATATTGATAGTGCGATTTGCAGTTTTACAGCAAATGAAAACCATTATTATAATTTTTAATTCACTATGTAATTCTTTTAAAAACACACAATATTTATTCAAACGAAGTTTATAACTAAAATAAAATTATGTACTAATTATATTTAAATGCAATTTTAAAAATGTAATGTGTTAAAGAAATTTTAACATTTAATGTAGAGCACCATTTTTTTAAACAATCGTTTAACGAATGTAGTGTTCGTTATCATAATGTTTGATTTCTACTTGGCTTAAAATAAGGTTTTATTTATTTATTATTTGTTTTAATGGATGGATGGGTTTTTTTAATGGCCGCATTTGTATTATATTTATTGATGATAATGTCAAACAATAAATAAATCTTTAAATAATCGCTCATTTAACAGGAACTAATCAGAAGATTACAGTTAAAAGTAATTTATGACTCCATTTAACAATAAATAATGTGCTGTAACTTTTTTATTGCTTTTCATCTATATTAATTCAACGGAATGCGTAAAATGTCGGAATTAAATATTTTTAATGCAATATAAATTGTATTTTGTAAAAAGCATTTTTATGAATACAAACACATTGTAGTATTATTAGCAAATTATTGGTACTTTAAATTAAAAATATATGTGAATATTGATTGTCCCTACACTCATGAAATATATAAAAAAAATATATCATCTCTACAGGTTAAATGCTCTCGTTATATTAAATGAATAATTAGTATTTTTTTCATTTTATAAAAATTTAACAAAGAAAATCTATTCATAAGCATTTGTTTTTGTTTTGTACTCTTTTCAGGAAGATTTGAGCTTTTTATATTATATTAATTTAAATAAAGCAAAACATATGAAACATAAAAAAGCAAAAATAGACTACCAAATAATTAGTGCTACAAAACTACAGAACAATTAGCAGACAAAAAGAATTGATTAAACGAATAGAAAAGGAAGTGCTTACCAGATATCAAAACACAGCAGCACAGGATCAGGATGAGCAGCAACATTAGACAAGGATCCATCTCTTTCTGTTAATTGGTATCTTCTAATTACATTCAATGCGATAAATTATAACCAAGCATATAAACATAAGAGATATAGTAATTATGTCGAGCAAATTGTTAAAGCATGTGCGACGTATTGTAAAGAGCGTCGTCCATGTTCATCAATACATTTATACTTCTATAACGCACAGCTTCAGAAACATAACATTGAAAATTGAATAATGGTACGCTAGCGCCACACAGTGAAGAAATCGACTTTAAAAACGGTGTAACAAAACAGTACTTTTATTAAAAAAGTATATTGTTAATAAACCAGATTATTCATGGAAGCATTTTATCTTTTCAGATTCTTTTTCGAATCTGGAAAATAGTTGCTGATTTATTTGGGAAGTCTCTAGTGAGAAAGCAAGTAAGTAATATGTATATCCAAATTAATTGAAGCAATCGTATAATCAAAAATATACACATTAAAACGGTTTTCCAAGCAGTAAATTTAAAGGTAAAAGTAAATTTTTAATTTTTTAAATAATAAATTGATGAATTTTATTCAATCCATGAGCAAAAATAACTAAAACAGAAATTAAAAAATAAAATTGTTATTCTACGGAGAAAGGATTAAGTCATTTAAATAAAAAAAAAATACACTGAATATGAAGCACATTTTGCCGATTAACTTTATCCGCATCACTCAAGTTCATATGCAAGAAAAACTATCGTAAATACATAATCATATTTGAATTATTTTTAACGAGTATCGTGAATTTTTCTGAAGAAACAAGAAGAAAGCCAAGCCTTTTGTCAGTAAAATTTTATTGTAAAACCCCAAAAATATGTAATGAATAAAAAAAGATTTTTCATCTAAAAATATTTTATTTGGAAATATTAATGTTTATCAACACAATTCATATATCAAATCCTTTTACTTCGTAACTAACATAAAAGTAGTTATGAGAAAAAGAACGAAGCAATATAAAAATTCTGATTTATATCGATAATCGAAATATAAATTCCCGAACGGATATTTTCCATACATAATTCCCTAATGGCAACATTTTTCAATATATTCAATCGTGACATATTCTAAAAAGAAGCTCTGAGAGGATTTTGCTTTATTAAAGAACACAATATAATCAAAATAAGGTTGAAACAATAAAGTGAAAAATAACAAATATTTTATTTTTAAAAACAAAACTACTATTACCTTTCATGTTTAAAGAATCAGATTTTTCGTCCGACCCCTGCTGAGTTGGATACTCGGCAAGTAAAGTTACCGTTAGATTCTGAATTCAAGTCAGATATTGTCAAAAAGGAAGTAAATTCATCAACAGACTGGATTGAAAAATGACCTCTTTCGTGTAACAGGGGTTTGTCATCCTTGAGCCATTGGAATTCGAAAGGTGGACTGCCATCAATGACAGCGCAAAGTACCACAGTTCTAAGACCAACTCTTAATTCGCCAGAAAAATGGAATGGTTTGATCTTAGGTGCCTTCAAACCTAAACATATTAAAGGTTTTTAACATTAATGTGAAATAATAACGAAAATACAAAAAGCACAGTTAAATTAATTATTTATAAATGATGATACATCTTGAAATATTAAATTTTGTAATAAATTGCAGTTCAATAAAAATATGTGTGTTTTACATTGTCGCAATAACGCTCAAAAATCAGTTGTAATAAAATAAAATTACAGTCCATTCAAAGCTAAAGCTAAGCTAACTATTTAAATAGTCTTATTTAAATAAGCAAGCTTTTAAGTAGCTTTATTAAAAAGCTTTATTTAATAAAAAAAAAAAAAACTTTAAACAAATCATGGTTTTAAAATATTTTTATGCGTTTATTCATTTATTATTTTCTTTAAAGTTGCTTTTAAGAGAAATTAAACTCTGAATTGAAAAATGCTCGATGGAAAATTAGAATATTAGACTAATAATAATTCTGTAACTATTTCTGCACAAAAATCTTACATTTTTAAAAAATACACTACTGAGTCTTATTTCTGATATCAAAAGACAATTTTAAATTCTTAATAATAGCTGGAAAATTTAAAACTATTGTTGTAAGAAAGAAATTTTGTTAAATTGAATTTATTCTAGAATACTTATTAAAACCGATTTAATTACATTTAGGTAGTAATAATAAAAATAGATAATAGTAATCTAAATTAAAACTAATTTTGATATATTTATTATAAAATTAATATAAGATCAATTATTCATTATAACTTTTTAATTAATTTATTTCAAGCAGTCTGAATTCTAATAATCTCACAAATTTGTCCCTTTTGATAGATATTAAAATCCTCAATTTTTCAAATCATAAAATAATTAAATCTTCTGATTTAGTGTTAAGGAAAATTTAAATAAAATCCACTAGTAATTGTTATGAATTTTCTTAATGTTTTTATATTTACTGCGCGTTTTACGTAACAAACAAGAAAACCAATGATCAAATTCTTTTTCAAAATAATAAACTGCCATTCTTCTCATTAAATTTTATACGTGCATAAAACAGTTCAAATTGTATTTCAAAATACATTAAAACATGTTAAAATATTTGCAAAATAAATAGAGAGAAGTTAAACTCACCATGAGAAAGGATTAGGAAGCCATGAAGAATAAGAGCTTGTAGAAAAATCGTAGCATCCATGTTCTTGTCCAACTATTTTAATAATAAAAATGTTCGCCTTTATACTTAAGTTCTTGTTATTTTATTTACGAAATCGGAGAAAATATTTTCAATTAATAGAGCATTTTATTTTTTGTATTTGCCTAATTTGAATACTTTAGGTCCAATGATATAAACACGAATCAATGGCACAACGATTGAGCCAAACTCACAAGATATAGAAACACATAATACAATGCAAAGCAAGGCTAAAAAATATATCGGTAAACTAGCGCCACATAGTGAAGAGAAATGAGTTTAAAAGTTGTTATAGATTCAAAAATTAGCTTTAGAATTTAAAATACAAATACATAATACAAAACCAAATATTTGTAACTTTCCAACAAGAAAAACAATGTTTTAAATTATTTATAAAAAGCAGAATGTGTAGAAAGTTTCATAAACGCATTTATTCAAGTCATTTCCATTGAAGATAAACTTTATTCCATAAATTAAAATGATTGTAATAAATTAAAAATAATAAATAATAATAAAAGCGAAAAAAATTCAAATAGATAATTAATAATAAATGCTTTTCAGTATTTTGGTGCTTAAATATTATAATCAAATGCCCAATATCCGTAATAAAATGTGTAAAAATAGCGAAGAAATAAAAAAACAATTTACAAAAACAAATAAATAAAATTCCCAGCAGTAGATAATCAAGTTTAATTAAATATTCAAAGTAATAGATACGAATTTATCATTTATCAAAATATATGTATATAAAAACAACTCATGGCAAAAACTCGGGTTTTTCGGCATTTGATTACATAAATAGCTATAATATAGAAGAAAAAATAGTTATATTGAGTTTTAAACTCTTTATATAACTGCGATTTATAAATAAAATACAAGATTTTTCTCGTATATCCAATGTTGAGAATATATCATTACGTATATTAACATTTTGCATTATATTTACAAATAATGATCATTAAACTATTTTAACTCCTTTTATAATAAACACACCACATATATAACGATACAAGAAGAAATCGAAGAGGATTTTCATATGATATAAATGCCAAACTCATATCACTGATCTATGTTAATTATGAATAATTACTACTCATATATATAAAAATATATTTTTGTACTTATTTCTTAATTATACAGAGATTTAAACATAGAAAAATTATATTATTATTCTCATTGCATAAGAAATTATGGTAATCAAGTACAAAAATAATTCTAAGTGTAGAATTGAAAAAAGGCGGATGAATTCAATATAGCAATTCCTTGTAGTCTCATCTCACCTCTCATGCTGAGGACATCGGATTTCATCCGATCCCGCTGAGTTCGTAACTCGGCACGTATAGTTGCCATTGCTTTCCGAATTGCTTCTTGATGGTAAGAATAGACGCAAATTCATCGAAGGATTGCACAGAAAAATGACCTTTTCTTGCATAAGAGGGCCACCATCTTTAGACCACTGGAAGTGAAAAGGAGGTACACCATCAATGACAGTGCACATCACATTACTTCTCAATCCTTCTCTAAGTTCGCCAGAAAAATGAAAGGGTTTGATTTTGGGAGCACTAGTATCTGCAATACATATTCAAAAGTTAATACGCGGAATCTTGTTGTACATCTTATAGAAATAATATTAATAGTGAGAAACACTCAATACGTTTACAAGTAAAGAACAATTTATTATTATTTATTTAACATATTTATTTTAATTCTGCTTACAATGTCTTTTAATATTATAATAGCCTAATAGCTATATCTTACATTTTATTTTAAAATGCTACGATCATTTTAAATGCTTTTAAATAGTTAAAAAAAAAGCAAAATTAGAAATTAATTAAAATTAATCATATGTATGCAGCACCAAGGCCATAATTGTAACGGCCACTTGATTTAGTATACATAGAGACTAAACAATTATTTGCTACTATTAAAACGTAAACGTTTATATATTTTAAAAGACATCGTAATTCTTATCTAAAAATTCAGGTCAAAAAATGAATATAAAATTTTTTTTTTCGAAAAGTGTCCTTTTCTTCTATAAAATCAGTAAGATAAAAATTTACATTGACATAAAAAAAAAAAATAATAAAATAAAAATAAAATAATTGAGGTAATGAAAATGAAAACTACAGGAATTTGACACTTAACAATAAAATATAATTAATTCATTTATTATATTCATTTCCTAAAGTTTCATTTTTATATCCAATCTATTTAATTGTATAAATTATTTCATAAAATATTGCATTAAAATTTTTATTAAAGTCATAGCATAAAACTGAATGTTAAATATTTTTATCGTTTAAGAAATATTACATAAGGGGGTACAAATAATAAGTGAACATGTGAATTTACCATAAAGTATTTAATTTTAGTTTCTATACATAGAGTTTGTTCCTTAACAAAAAAATTTTACATTATTCGGGAGTACACAAATTATTTATTTGCTTTATAACTGCATAGCTTTGAGACGCCATGATAAAATTACTATAATTTCCTTTAAAATATTTATAAAGAATATCAATTTATTGAATTCAAAAATCATAATCATATAGAGAAATCATAATAAAACTAAAACAGATACAATTACACTTAAGCATCAAAAATGACTAAGAAGGGAGGAAAACTTACCAGAATAAGAAAAAGGCAACACATATCAGGATGAATATCAAACGTAGGATTAAGCTTTCCATGACCATTCCTATTATTGTTGGACCGAAAATCCTTTCACGAAGTCAATCAGAGATAAAAATGTACATAATAAAATGACACTGAAAGTTTTTGATTTATAAATAACTTGAATTTTCAGATGAGAAGAATGAAGCTGTTCTATGGTACTCTCGAAGCGTGTACCTGCTTCAGAACATAGCATATAAATTGAAGTGTGTTGTGTTAGAAGCGAACCACCGTCAACTAGCGCACACAGTGTCTAAAAACGTATTTAAAAACGATATCAATATGATTAAAATAAATATCCCAATCAGGAAACTAACTGTTTAAACATATGATAACACTGACACACTTATATGATGCATGAAAATAAAAGTTTACTTCGTCACAAAGTTTCGTCATGCTACAAATTATAGACTAAAGAAAGAACTGGAATTTCAATTATAATCTTACAAGATAATGAACTTATGATTCTTCAGATAACAACAAAACATTTGGTAAAAACTAAATTCTTCTTCCGATGATAATAATAATAGCATCATATAAATTTTACATATTTGTTTTTCGTATCATGTGTAAGAACATTCAAAAAACACTTTAAAATTCATTGATTTATACATATATATATAAGATTAGAACTTTAAACTAGACAGATAAGATAAGGTAAGATAAATAGATAACATAATAAGATAAAGTAAATCATATATGTCTTATTTTATCTAAGATAAGAAAACAAAAAGAATTTTGTACCACATATTACGAAATAGGATTCTAAATTAGTAGCATAAAAAAAGAATTTTGCGTTTTAAATACTTTTATCATAAAAATTCTATAAGTGAAGAATTTCAAAAAATTTATCCGCCATCATTAATAATTTATACAATATTCTATATTATAGATAAAGTAAGAAAAATACCATTTCTTTCGTAAAAATAATCCTTAATCGTCATACAGATAAAAAGTAGACATAAGTAAATTAAAAATCCAATATTCGATTTAACTAAAAGATAAAACGAAAATTAACGAAGCATTAAAAGCGATAGTAAAACAAATGCACACACACACGCACACAAAAATGTTTGATTAATTCTTTTAGAAATGTAAAAGAAATATCCACGTCAATTTTTCCACTTTTTCCTTATTAGAAAGGAAACTTTGATTCCAAAGTTCATAAATTATAAATCAAATAATACTATTAGATTCCATCATAATTTGAAGCCCTGCATTGTAAATGATTTGCAGCGAAGACAAAACACCAATAAACAAACAAACAAAAAAAAAAAAATCATTGAATTCAGCACGCTATAATGAAATTTAAAAGATATAATTAAAAGGTATTTTAGTCTTTAACGCAGCGAATGCGTCAACAATTATTCACAACCTTAAAGATATCTTCCTCTCTAGGCAAGTTTTGAGAGATGTAATCTCACCTTTCATATTAAGTACATCTGATTTCTCATCCCACCCTGCTGAATTAGATACTCGACATGTGTAGTTTCCGTTGCTGTCTGCCTCTAAGCTTTTGATGGTCAACATAGATGTGAACTCATCCACCAGTCTAATAGACAATCCAGTCTTTTCTTGGACAGGAATGCCGTTCTTTAACCATTTGAAATCAAATGGAGGATCACCGTCCACTACTATACATATAACACCAGTCCGTAAACCCAACTTTAATTCTCCAGAAAAGTGAAAAAGGTTTAGTTTGAGGAGCTTTTGAACCTAGGATAAAGGAGAAATTGTATTAAAAATGAATAAAAATAATATGCAATAATGAAATATAGTAAATTATAAAATTCAGAATATAAAAAATGCATGATACAAACAAAGCCAGATTGTAACAAAATAGCTAGATTAAACAAATCTTAATAAAACACAATTTTATAATGTACGATTATCTCTATACACTTATTTTAATGATATCAATTTCACTTAGAATACAAGTAGTATACATTTTATTGTGCAACCATTTTAATAAGGTTTCGTGATTTAAATTAGATAGAAGTACGAAACCATATTCGAATGTGCATTCTGATCGAACATTTGTAAAGGAAATAGTAATAGTAACTTAGAAATAGTCCCTTATTAAAAAAATAGTTGCACAATAAAAAGGCCGGATTTAGATTAAAAGAGGCTCTAGGTTATTCCACTTATGAGGCCCTTTCACATTCCATTTTTTAAGTTTGTAAATTACATGAGAGTTAATAAAATACATCCTTACTGTGATATATATGAATATGTTAAATGAAACATGTTGTGATTGGTACTAAAATTCATAAAATATGTGGGACAAAAAAAAAAAAAGTCGAGAACACTTATTTGGACATTTATTCTCAGCACCATATATATAGTACTTGTAACAATAACTAATCAAACATAACACAACATTAACAAAGAAACAAAACTCCAATAATAAAAAATCTTCAAATAATAACACCAATCTGCACTTTATTAATACAAGAACAAACCAGAGCTTAGTAGCATAAGGCACGCCAATATTTGCCATTGCAATCAGTGAACATATGAACTATAATTTGGTGCAATCTAGTATATACAAACGAACAGACCCAATGAGCCAAACGCGTTGTTCTTAACCAATGCATTTTTATGTTTGTTTATTAGTCGTATGTGTAGAATTTCTCCTTATTTTCGATTCAGTGTTTTAGTGTTTACTGTTTTTTAGAATAGTGTAATTTTAATTTTGCTAACAATTTGAATGTAGGCCCCTCTTGATTTTGAGGCCCTAAGCTGAAGCCTAGTTAGCCTATAGGAAAATTCGGCACTGTGCACAGTAAAAACTCAAAAATTTACTGACCAAAGTACTTCTTAAATGAAATTGTCTCTATTAATAATAACTGTAAAAAATAATAGTACATTGAATATAAAATTGATAGTATAGATAAGATAAGAAAATATAAGTAATATATTAGTCAAGTGCATTTATTATAAAAACATATATAATTTTAAAATTATATATAATTAAAATTACAACATTTTTAAATGAAAGTCACGTTGCTCAGAATTTTATTGCATGAGAATTATTGCTTTCAGGACGAAATAAAATAATGTAATTTTATCTAGACTCTTTGCAGATTAGATTTCTTCACAGACTGTGATTGGATGAATCTCACGCACAGACTATGTGAAAATTATCACTATTTACTATTACTATTGTGCATAATTGTTCTACGATAAGATATAAATGCAAAAAGAAATTATAAAATTGAACAGCATAAAAAGAAAAATTATTTCAATAAAACAGAAGAAAACCTGAAAATGTTTTGGAATAAGACTTAATCTAAGTATTCTTGTTTTATTTACTAATGTAGTTTTATTTTATATTTTTATTTATTTAGTGTACCAATTTTTGTAAAATGTTATTTATACAATTTTTATATTTAATGGCTTATATGAATCCACTTTGCACTCATAACCGCGTAATTAGTTAACTGATAATGTATTTAATATTCGTACATATAAATCAGTGTATTTCGTTTACAATTTTTTAAGAAAAGATTGGATATTTGGATTGGATCACTGGGATTTTTACCTTTTAATTTACTTTCAACTTAATATTATAAGCTTTTAAATCAAGATTTTAACGATTAATTGCCTACTTATATGTCACAAATAAGAAGACTTGATTTATAAAAGATTATGTTAAATTTGCTTTCTCCCAGTTAGATGAAAATCTGCTTTAAATTTAACAAGAAGATTTTTTTCTATGACTTTTTCTGAAATATTTTTATTTTTTTGTTCTCATTGTTTTTTTTTTTCTTTTTAATTTACTAGATTAATAAAAAAAAAAAAGGAGAAATTCCTTCATTATAGAAGGAAATTATTTAGTTTATAAAGAACTTTTATTATATCAAAAGTTGTGTTGAAAATAAAGTTGTGATGTTACACACAGATAACCTGATTATAAACATATTTACTGTAGGAGTCTTGAATTAAGTACACAATAAAAAATACAATTTTCTGTAATTCTAAAAAGTTAAAGGTTAGAATTTCTATTTTCATTCTATGATTTTCACGATGCCCTATATTGAAATAAACAAAATAAAATCATACTGAATAATAGCGATAGACGCCATTTAGATATTTTGTTTACTGTTATTCGTATATACACATTATAATTAATAATAATCATAAAAATAATGGTAAATAATTAAAAGAAAAGAAAGTTATAGATTGTAATAAGTAATATAATATAAGTTCGTAAAAGGAAACTTACTTGTAGAAAAGCAGATGGCGTAAATGAAGATCATCAGGATTCGCAAGAGAAGCCAGGTTTCCATATTCAGAAGTATTAAGGCTATATCAGAACACAATGGTTTGTCTTCGTACTATAATTTTAGTTTTTCAAATCATTAGAAGCTCTGTACAAGTTAAACAAGTCTAAACTTGTGAGAGGAACATAGACTACTACTTTTGTTGGCCAGAAGATTTACAGCTCGAATGTACTTCTGCGATGTAATATTAATACTAAATACAAAAGGCGTACGAATACAGTCAGCTAGCGCCACACAGTGTCTAAAAACGAACTTAAAAATTATGATTCAAACAAATAAGTAAAATTAACTTCGTATAAAATAACATTATAATTATATAAACTAATTAACAATGCTTTTTCAAATAAACAATTGTGAAATCACTAGTTAAATAAAAAGAATGAATTTAATAACATTTATTAATAAATACAAGAACACTGAATACATTAAAGAGCTTAAATAAGATGTTTGTGGATTTATGGGACCTTTAAAATTATTAAAATATTTAAAGGAACTCTTATACTTAAATAAATATCCCCAAAAAAAGTATAGCATACACATGAAAATATCCATTTAATCTGTAAAAACGATAAATAATTATTACGAAATAACATAAACAACAATATCATTTCGAATGATATATATGGGCGGTATCTCATATTTTAGCGAAACACAGTTTGAATTTCACTAATTTATACACATACTCAAAGAATATTAAAATCCAACATTTTACATTGAAAACACATTCATTAAAGGTTAAAAGTAATACAAACGGGCTAAATACACTTTCTATGATCTCGGTTTATGTATGGATTTTCAAAATTACAATGATACACAAACTACATGTATTATAAAGTAATATTCGTTTTTCATTTTGAAATACCTACATCACATTCACAATAACGAATATCTAAAAGTATAGGTTGAAAATATCAACTTTATAATCATTTAAAATATTTCATGGATATGTGGATAAATATTCAGAATACAAATTCTGCATATGAATCAATTGATTTATTTGACATTCTGTATTAGATCAACTCAATTATTTTAAACACCAATTCCTAAATACAATTGCAGATAATAATGTAAACCAAAACAATGGCATAAAAAAGTGCAAAAACTGTGATGATATATTATTTTTTATTCTGTCAGTAGATGTATTTTAATATTCCATTCATGTATTTCTACAAAAAAAAACAAATTCAAACATATGAAATATTTCAAGGCAATAATATTTGGAGGTTATTCTAAGATTTTACATGATCATGCACATAAAGAATGTTTAAAACCAATATATTTATTGGAAAGATCTGCATGTATAAGTCGAAAATTTTTTTAACTTTTTTCTAACCCTAAACTAAGGGGTCGACTTATAGACGAATCCGTTCACCTCGCCAAAAATGTTGGTTTTTTGGTTAACGGCACATTTTTACTTCTTTACTTTATGAAAAAACATTTAAATGAAATGAGTTATTCTTTTTAAGAAAATAAGTTCGAAATTATTTATTTGTCGCATCTTTGGCGAAATGTGCGCCCTGCTAACGGAAAAGTATCGCAATGTACACAAATAACAATAGAATAGCGTAAATAATTAGAACATAAAAATAAATGTCATAGAAATCATTCAAAACCCGAGTCAGAATCAGAGTTTCCGAATAATTCGTCAAATCCTTTTTCACTCATTCGGATGTCTGGATGCATATCATCATTTTCATTACTTTCCGTAATAGAATTTATGACCTTTTCCTACAAAATCGTTTCATATACATATATATAAATATATTTCATTTCGGCTTACATACGGGTTTTGAACTTTGAGTAAATCATTTGGAGAAAAAAAAAGGACTGGCGAGATTCTGAAATGGAAGATATTTAACTGTATCTCAAGCAAATGTATGAAAGAAAACTACATCAATACCATAATCAATTCAAAAATTGTATTATTCAAATTAAAGAAATAAAATGATCAAAAATTACACGATATTAAAAGTTTCACAATATTATATGAAGCTTCAAGACCTCTCAAGGGCAGTATCAGAAAAACAAAGACCAGTGTTTGATATTCAAGGTAAAATGCCTTAAATATTCAAGGTCAATGTCTTTAATATTCAAGGTCAACACATGTTTATGTCTTACATTCAATGTCTCACCTTTTATATTGAGAACATCTGATTTTTCATCCCACCCTGCAGAATTGGATACTTTTTACAAGTGTAATTTCCATTGCTCTCTGCATCAAGGCTTTTGATGGTCAACATGGAAGTGAATTCATCCACCTTAATGGACAATTCACCGGTTTCCTTCATTGGAATTCCATCCTTCAACCAGCGAAAGTCGAAGGGAGGCTCACCATCTATCACGACGCACATGATGGCCGTCCTTAAGCCCATATTAAGTTCACCAGAAAAACGGACAGGATTAATCTTTGGACTTTTAAAACCTGATGCAAAGGAAAATATTTGCAATTCAAAATCTATAAGAGTATTCACGTACATCTTGCATACAAGGGTAAAAATAAAAGAACCAAAAGAAAGTAGTGTGATCCAGCACTCTAAATTTTGTTAATTGAAAACTAAGTTCATGTTAAACAAATACGAATAAGCTAAATATTCTCAACATTTGATTTTTATAAATATAAAAAGGAAAATCTAAATACCTTATTTGGCAATTTAACCATAGTAAATAATTATAACAGTTGTAATGCAATTTTTCAAAGAAATATTAACAATTAATATATGTATACATTTATATAAAGAAATGTACATTGATTATATGTTATATGATGAATGTGGAAATATTTTAAATGTATATTTCAAGAATATTTCTAATATTATCATATAATAAACAATAATAAGAAAAATTGCATAAAATATCATTAGAATCCCTTTTCCACATTATATTAGTCACTAATTTTACACTACGATAACATAAATACAGAATGCTGATCTTATTCAATTTTGAATAATTATTACGCGATTTAATTATGGAAAAGAATGGTACAAGTTTATTAATAAATTAATGAAAAACAACGAATAGTAAAGAATTTCCATATTAAGAAAATTTTTAAAATGCATGCAAAGTGGATAGAAATAATAATATATATTCGTTTCCATAATATTTTTTATATTAAAAAAATTCTAGATTTTAGAAAATAAATTCCATAATAAGACACTTTGGAGTTTCATGATTTAAAACCAGTTATTATCATTTGTATTGAAATCATAAAAATATATATATATTATTAAAACACTATGAAAGAAATACACAAAAGAATTATTTCAAAATTTCGGACCATAATGAGACTTCTACATCAATCTATAGATGAAAATGTTTTAAATCACAAAAGGGAACTTTACAATATTTTTTCCTTACATCTAGATCATAATCAGTGTGGAATCTCATACTAAAAATAATATTCTGTCTACTACATAGTGATGAAAGCAACTAATATTTTTCACACCTTTGTGTCATATAGTTTGCATCTCAAATAAAACATATTTATACAGCTTAAATAATTTATGTTAATTTATGCCTTTTGTAATTGTAATTAAATCAACAGTGGGAATAAATTACAAATATCTACTTAAAAATACATCATTATACCGAATTAGTTTTAATAAATGTGAAAGGTAAAATCTTCAAAGCCGTTTACTTTTTCAATTGATGAATTCAATATTGTAAAATTCCTTGACTGTGTTATATCGAAATTTTAATGCATCAACTCACTAATGCATCATCAATCGTTAACTAATTTAATATATTAATCGTTAACACCATCATTTGTTTAATTTCATATCATTAAAGGTAATTAAGACTTATTATATTAAATTCAAAATTTCCAAAACTAGTTTTTCTTTTTTATAGTTTCATGTTAATATAGTTTAACAATAATCATTTCTCCTTTTTGTATGAATTTTTAAAATCCATATTGTAGTAAACAAATAGGATAATAAATTCCTTGTTGTATTTTCATGAGGAATACAGCCAAGATATATTTCTTAATTAATGCAATTAAAAGTCATAGAAATATTAAATTAATTAATACGGAGTAAACGTCTTAGATCACACTCTTTCTTTTGAATTCTGATTAATTTATTGTTGTCTAATAAACCAAAATTAATGCAAGTACATATAAATTCTCTTACCTAATATTTCCTTGGTGAACAAGGCCAGCAAGATAAAGGTATATTTTGGAAACATGGCGATGAGAAGCACAAACTGTTCGATCTTTCAGAATGTACAAAAGGTATACAAATGCAAAAAATCACAATTTCAAGGCTTGTTGGTAGCTGTGTGGTTGGGAAAACAATGACCACAAAGATCTGAGCATATACACAACGATGTAATGGAGACCAGAAGATCAACAAAACTATCATACCATGGAGTTTGACATCAGTTCAACACTATGGAAAACTAGCGCCACATTGTGAGCAAATTCGAAGTTAGAAACTCATAAATAAATAACAATATTATTTAGTTAATACTGTACATTATCTTAAAAAACTGTTTTAAGTATATTAAGCTATTGATGAACTGTAGTTTACTTGACATAAATTTAAAATTCTTTCATTCAGAACATCTGTTTATGTCAATGTTTTATAAAGCACAAATATACAAAACGATAGACATATTAAAAGAAACAAAAGTGTACTAAATGAATAAACTTTTATTATGTGTCATATTTTATTCATTTTAAAAATTGTATGCAATTGTATAAGTGTATTGCATATCTCTGCATGCAACTGTGTAATCATTTTTAGCATTCAATATTTTAATGTTATGTACAAAGTATATCAAAACTGTATTAGTAGTATAAAAACACAAAATATTATTTAAAAAAATCGAGTTTTTCCATCATTTTTTAAAAGTCACAAAATCATATAAGTAATTAGTTGGAGTTATATTAATAACAGCGATTCATTCATTTCCATACATTCATTTCCATTTTTAATGAAATAACACATTAATCATTATTTTCAAATGCAAAAGGAATTTATTCAGACCAATTAATTGCATCGATATATTACAGACTCGATATTAATTTTTAATAGATTTGAAATTCAATTAAATTCGAAAGTAAATTCTGTGAAATAACATAATAAATAAAAACCAATGCTATATAAAAGTACAAATATTTTATTTTAGCAAACTGTTCAATTGATGCATCGAGAAGCAGATATTTTAAAAATATGATTTTAATACAAAAGTGTGAACAGTATTTTCAGGAAAAATAATTACTACAAGGAAAAAAAAATACAATTCCAAAAAAGAATTCCTCTTAATTCAATTCTTTCTTTCAATTCCTTTTTAAATACAATTCCAAAAAAAAGCATGTAATAATATTAATTCAATTTTATTTATATTACATTTAGAAAGTGGCTTTACTCATGGCAGGTCAAAGTTCTTACTGTAATATATATATATATATTCAATGCTTTAATTTATAATATTATGTGAAACTATTGAATCAAATCCCGTAGTGAAATAATTAATGCGACTTTATTAAACTTAAAAAAACACAAAGAAAATTCTTAAATAAAGATTAAAATTAACAGCAATTGATTCAATCATTCAATTTATCAATTTTGTATTTATCTCATATTTGCTTATTTCAATTTATGACTTATTTCAATATATATATAACGCTTACTTCAACATAAAAATATCGCATATTTTAATGTATCCTAAACACCTTTTGATTTGAGACACAATGTAGCCTAAGATTTCGACGGTGGAAAAATTATGAACTAAATTTACCATTTCTATATAAGCCTGATACAAACACAGCGTATTTGCTAAATAAGAGGATGTAAGAAGTTTTAATTGATAATTTTCTGTGCTAGAAATAATAATCAACATTCATAATACTAATTATATTAACCTACTTAAGAGACACAATTGACGTAATCAAATTTCCGAATTAAAATTTCAGAGAAATATAAATAATTTTTCTCCGAACAGTCTTCGTATAATTCTGATTTTATTTTATTTCACTAAAAGTGAATTCACAAAGAAATTAAAAAATAAAAATTATTTACTTTTTTAACTCGAATTAAACCAAATCGATGGCCTGATGCATACTAACTATATATCGAATAAACAATTACTTGATACATACAAAAACTTTATGAACACGCAGTAAATATATGTGAAATCATCATAAAAATTTGAAATAAATTCATAATTTAGATTTTTCATATAAAATTACAAAAGCAATTAATTTTATATTCCAATTGTGGTGATATAAATGAAGAAATGTTTTTTTTTTTAATGCTAGTCAACATTTCTGTAAATTAGTGGAAAAACAATTTCTA
Organism: Caerostris extrusa; assembly: GCA_021605095.1. NCBI lineage: Eukaryota > Metazoa > Arthropoda > Arachnida > Araneae > Araneidae > Caerostris > Caerostris extrusa. The sequence continues at coordinate 20,373 of BPLR01010948.1, forward strand.
AAGACAGAATTTCTTAAAGACGGAATAACAAGTTCCACTACTAGATCTTACAAATAGTAGTAAATGCTATTTATAAATATCCACTGATAAAGCAAATGATTCCGCGTTTAAAAATCTCTCATTAATTGCTGAAACCATGATAGCATTTTGTTAAGACACAATATATTCTAGTTGTATTAAACTGGACAATATGAAACAATCCTTAGCGTTTATGTTTAGCGCAAGTTACCCAAAGTTATGAAATAACATGATTGTCCCTGACACATTACAAGACTTTTCTGTAAAGAACAGCTACTTATTCTAAAAACAGCAAAAAATTTAAAATTGCGCAAACAAAATGCATAAAAATTTACATCAATATATGTATGTATTACTTTAATAGCATAAAAAAAAGTACCTTTCACGGAAAGAATGGCCGATTTCTCATCGGCTCCTTCCGGAATTGGATACTTTACAAGAATAATTGCCATTACTGTCTGCATCCACCTTCGAAATAATTAAGGTGGACATGATGTCATCGATGTACCTAATTGAAACAGAACGTGTGTCCAATAGTTTTGCCCATCTTTAAACCAGGCAAAGTCGAAAGGCGGATTGCCGACCATCACGGTGCACTGAACTGATACCCGCGTACCAACATCTAGATCTGCCGCAAAATGGAAAGGGACTATCTTCGGTACATCTAGGAAACAAAAACAGAATGTGAATTTTCTTAGAAAATTACCTACAAAAACTACAAAAATTCTTAAACTTAATTTAATCCATTATTACATTTAACCTCTTTAGAGACAAGACATTTGTAACACTAACATATGTGTATGTTAAAAAGTGTTTTTTTTTTTTCTTTTAAGGTAAACATTATTCTAACTGAAAATAAAAATTAAAATCTGTCGAAGAACTAACTACTTATTGCAAAGACCTAAAAATAAAAACGAATTCGTTGTAAGCACTGGTGCTATTTTATTTTTCACTGCAACAGTGCCTTCTAAGTACTGTAAAGTTTAGGTAACATAAGTCACTACTCTAAAAAATGGAACTCTATAAACTCTTACAAGATATGAAGAAAGTTGTGTACCAGAGCTTGTTACATTTGATAAAAAAATGTAAAGATCTGTTATTCTTTAAATGCACGAAATGTTTTCATTTGCCATTTACTATAAACATTCTATGGCCATATTATTTAAAGTAAATGCCTATATTTTTATATTTATTGTTTTGTTTTTTTAATTTGTTCTGACTTTCAAGACTGCTGCTTAGATAAAATAAATAAAATGTAATCAAACAAGTTAAATATTTTTACTTCAATTTGAATGGCTCCAAATTAAAAGAATGGACTATTAATGCATTTATATAATTATATCAACTAAAATACGTTAATAGTAATCTAACTTGTTGGCTTATTTATTAAGTGTAAATTAAGCAAATGGGTTTCGATTAAGGTTTTCAAAAATAATATATTGGATTTTTATTATTTTAGGATGCTTAAAGTTTTTTTTTTTTTTTTGTGTGTGTGTATGCTCTTCATTTACACAAAATTGGATTTTTACAAAAGCATTTATCAAAAAAAAAAAAGTATCAAAAATGATAACATAATATATATGAAACAGAAAAGTGTTTCAATATTTTTCTATTTTTTTTTGATGTTAAAAATAGAAAAAATAAATAACATCAAATGCATTTCCAAATAATTTTCTATTACATAGGTGTATAAATTTTATTTATTTCGATTAAAAATTTGTATCATTTTAACTTTCATTGAAACTTGTGTATTACTTAAACAAATAGAAATTCAGTTTTCAATCAAAAGATTTTAAATTTCAGGAATATTTTATTAAAATACTATAAGAATTTTATTTCTTTCATGTGTAAAAGACTAAACAAGGTCAATATTTTAAAGTTTTGTAATTATACCGAAATATGATGGATTTTACATGCATGGATGTACTAAAAAACATCATTAATTACTTTAACATAAAATTATCTTTTAACAAAAACATTAATAATTAAAAAATATTCAGAATAAATAAAGTAATAAAAATGGTTATTTACAAAATAATGTATATTAGCGAAGATTATACGGCATTGCAAATACAAAAATATAATAGATTTAAATTTAAAAATTTTAATTTAATTAATATTACGGTATTCCTACAAAATGCATTTTACACAAAATGGATCATTCACAAAAGTATTCATACATTTATATCTTATCAATATTAATAATGGAAGTTTAGTAATAAGTGTATTAAAATATTCTAGTTTAGAGATTTAAAGTGAATTTTAAAAAAGAACTAGATTTAGTATAGGTAAGATAGTTCAAATCAATGATGTTTACATACAAGTAATACATTTGCGTATAATTACAATAAAAAATCATTATCGTTATTGCATACAAATATATACATTTGCAAATTAAAATTTTGAAGAAAAAAGAAGAATTAAAACACTTACCTGCTGAACTATAGGTCAGGAACAGAAATATCACAAACAACGCTATCTGAAATGCGTCCATTCTTCTTTACTGTTCGGAGCCGATTAAATAAAATATTTTGTCAACACTGGAATGGGTATAATGCGGTAGTAAACAGAAAATAAAACAATTACAATGCGAAATGAGAATTTTAATATAACGTAAAAATAAGAACGACTGTATGGTTTTATCTATATATGCGGTATTAGTCGGTAGTGTGCAATCACATAATGGAGATCTTGATGTTGTGAACCCTCATGGTATCCCAGAAATAATGTTCGTATACTTCTGTGATGATGGGCAGCTAGCGCCACATAGAGACAACAAAAATGGAAAGAAAAATTTATATACATCTATTCACAACATATATAAAAAAGAAGTCAATATATTTTTAATTAGCAAGAAATCATACGTTTGAAAGTTTAAAAAAATTATTATATCTACACAAGAACTTAGATACAACAAGAGAAAATAATAGACATGTTTTTCTACATCAAATAGAATACATTTATTCGCTTCTTCCTTTAATTGTTATCGTGAAAATGTTTGTAAATATACATACTTTTAATAATAATCGTGAATTTTGGGACTGTTAAATCACCGATAAAAAAACCACATGTAAGTTCCAATTGAAATACGTTTTTTCATTAGTATGAAATTAAATAATTATATTCAAAATAATTTCTTTCACGTTCAAATTATAGACCTTAATGTTTGATTTATAAAGAAAACAAATCTGGAAAAAACAAAATTTTCATTGCAGAAATTTAATAAAATTATCTCCTTCGATAAATTCTTCATGGATTTTAATAATAAATATCTTATGACATCGAGCACACAGATTTTAAACCGTCTATTGAGAATTTCGTCGCACATTCAGAAATATGCTGCCTTCAAACCACATTTAGAAAGCACACAGTGTTTCATTCCTTATCTAGAAGAGAAATACGCGGTATTTCATTCATCTGGAAGAACAATATTGCACCTCCTCCACATATTCGTAAATAGTCGGTCATTGGACAAATAAAGTTACATAGCGTTGGATACATATAAGCTTTTGTATTAGAGACATTATTTTGTTTATGATGGAAAGATAAACAACCAGTAAAGGTGGATTACAAATAGAAAATATAATTTCTTTTATAAGAGAAATAAAAACGTCTTTCCAACGATAACATTTGAACGCTCTTGCTAGGAAGAGAAACAATACGCTTTGACGAGACCGGAAGAGCTTGGAATTTCTGGTCCGAATCCAGCAGAAATTCGAAACTTTGCGTAGCATAATTGCCGGGTACTTCCGGCCTCAACTCATAGAAATAACTAAGTTAGATGAGAAAATCGTCAATTTTAAGTATGGATACACCGTGTATGTTTAGCTGTTTGTCCATCTTTGTACCATGAGAATTCGAAAGGTGGTGGTCTGCCTCTCATGATGGCGCACACCACAGTTGCTCGCATACCAACATCTAGTTCACACCAGAAAAGTGGAAAGGGCCTATTATGGGGGTATCTGGAAATCAGATGGAAAAGAGATTTACTTTCTGGCAAGAGGAAATGTCAACATGAGGCACATAATAGCAGAAGTGTTGTAAATCCATATAGGAAATTAATGCCTTAAGGAATCGTTTGCTAAGAAATAACTGCTGATCGCGCTCAATAGGAAAAAATTCCCGAGTAATAGAGAGCATTCTTCAACACTTCTCTACTTACTCACAGCTGCACCACTCTTCACTTGCTTCATCCTGCAATAAGTTTTCAGATTTCCATTATTGATTCGTACTGATTAATTAATATTAATATTTTAATACATTGGGTTAGTTATTGTGTTTAATAGAAACTATCTATTTTGTGGTAAGTATTTTCAATCTTTTGTAACTCGCTTTTCAATAGCTTTCAGAACTCACTTTGTTGGTATAACTCGGAGATGCTTAAAAAATCAGCTTTTAAAGGATTATTTATATTTTTAAATTCAGAAACAACAGGCAAATTCTGTTGAAAATAATAATTTTGCTTTCCAAAGTATCCATGTAGTGAATGTTAGGTTAAAAAGAATACTGTGGCATCGCATTTTTGCGTTTTCGATCTATTTAATAGAAATTAATAATTTTAAGTTGCTGGTTTAGTTTAAAATTTGATTTTTACCAATCAGTTAATTTAATATTTTAAAATAAAATTGATAGGGAAGCAAGATTAAGATGTAATTA
>BPLR01010949.1:0-16397 GCA_021605095.1 Caerostris extrusa
TTAAAATTAATTGTAATAGAATTTAAGTATTTAGTTTTTAAAAAGCAAGTTTTTAGCTTAATTTTTTAAGACTACCTTCAATTAAGGAACAAAAACTTTTGTTGTTTCTGCACGATACTTACAAAAAACATTTTTCCAGGCATGAAGGACAAAAGTGTTTTAAAGTATACACAGGTGAAAGAACTGAGTAATTTCAGGAGTAAAAGACATTATTTCTCACTTTTTTCTTAGTTTCTCAGTCACAAAGGAATTATTGGTAATATGCCAGATGCACTGGCGTTATGCCATATGGAATGTTATTTATTTAAGTGTGTACACTGTGTTTACAGAATTAAGCGATTGCAGTTAAGGATTCGGGAACGGAAGTATATATAAAGAAAGTTTTAATCAATTTCACTAACGAATGCATAGAGAATTATATACAAATTATTAAGTGAAAACTTTTATTTTATATAATTAGTTTGAAATTTCCCCATATATGCTTAGCTCTATTTTTGAATAAATGTCGATCTAAAATAATTTTACTGCAGATAAAACAAATTATTATTATCAGTTAAAATTTTTGATATTTATTTATAATATTAGTTAGCATAGTGTTTTTTTTATTCTTTTTTATTTTCTACATATTCCCCCTTTTAGTAAAATAAATACTAATAGTGATTGATTTAGTCATTTGAAAAATCTAATTCAAAAGGATAACAGGATCGAAAGGGTATAAAATATTTAACTACAGACTTTTTGTTAATTTGATACTGTCGACACTGTACTGCTCACATTTTCGCCCAGTGTTTATCTTAATTAACAGTTTTTACTTCACTACAACGTAAAACTCACAAATCAGCATAACTCTGTATGAGTTATGTTTAACTTAAATGTTTCATTTGTTTGTGTTAATTTAGTAATGATTCTTGAAGAGAACGCAGTCAGTAGCAACAAGGATATCAAATACTTTTAAACCTTAAAGGCATGTTCATGTGTATTTTTCTTGCCATAGATTAACTTGCCTGGCTTTTTTTAATATCATTGTACTATATTAATTTTCTTTAGGGCTGAGTTTTTATCAATACAGTTGATATAAATTTGATGCAATTGGATTTTGTAGTTGCTAGAATGACGAATACATAGTTGGATATTTTATATTGTCTGCGCAGCTTCAAAATGTACGCAAACACATTAAATATGCAAATGCCTTAATCGTTTAAACTTTTATCTAAGGGGATTTATCTTCGGTATACCCTTTATAATTATACAGACGCTCGATAATCCATAATCTAGCTAATTTGGCGACCAGCACCCAATAGTTACGCGCCTGACTGAATTAAAATATATATAAACCAGGTACTTTATAGCCATTATAGAACTTGTTTTGGGCATGAGGAAGATTGCGCAGAAAAAATATGACGCACACGTGATTCATTTGCTCGATAAATTATTTATAAAAAATTTTTTTAACGTTTTGATATTGTATAAGCGTAATATTTTTGTTACAAAGATTTTTTAATTGTCTACCATAATTTGAAACAATAGTGTATTCTAACATCTTTAACAAAATACCTAACTAAAAGTTTTTATAAAAGACATATTTATACCATTAAATTTCATTAAATGTATGACTTAAATAATTCTTAATGCAATTCAATATTATAATAAAATTCTATTAATTTACTGGGTCCTTCAAATAGTTTTCCTCAGAATTATAGAAGGAATATTTGATTTTAAAAAATAAAAAGAACTTTCCAAATAATATACAAATTCAAAAATATTTTCATGAAAGCAGAATACCACAACTTTTAATTTAATGGCGTTTAATTCACATATATATTAAAAATAAAAGGCAAAATTACAAACCATGACTGGACTGGGAATTATCATTCTTAAAATTAAATGTTTAACATTCCGAAGTGCAAATATTAAATTTTAAAAGCGCAATCAAGATAAATTAAAAACCTTCATCTTCAATTTTTTATGCATTCAAACTACATGGCTGAAGTGAAATTTAACGTTACAAGAAGTATCCAACTTGCCTGAAATTTGCTGAATTTGTATAAAACAGATGAATATGCAAATAATTAACAGAGCACATTCATATCACGGGCTCTTTTTTAATCAGTAACAGTATAAAAAGAAGAAAACAGAAAGTGCCATACTTGCGTTTTCATGTCTCCTTTAATTAAAAGGCCAAACATGATAGTAAATCGCAAGCAACATTCTATATATCCTAAATATATCACAAGTTCCATTAGTACCTTGGTCAATTAATTCTTTAAATCTTTCGCCAATTAAACCAGAAACTATTGCAATTGATGAAATCTTACTAAGACTTGAATCAAACTGACTGCAATATATCAACATGATATACAGAATCTATTCCATTCTATGCAGAGCCGTTTAGCAATAGATATTGGCAATAGAAATGGCAATGGATATTATAAAGATTATTATGAAAACACATCTGCCCCCTCCCTCTCAAGCCCATAAGCAAAATGTGTACATTTGTTCAAATGTAAGAGATTCTTCTATAGAGTATGCAGGTTCTATAGTGTAAGCATGTCGCCAAACCCAGCTTGGGTGCTAAATTGGCGGTTGCCATTCAGAAAATTAGTTCAAATTGGGTCGTTACTTATGGCCTTATTACATGGTGATATTTTCAGTATTATCGTAGTATTTCTGATCATCAAAGTAAGTAATACTTTTAGTTAATACTATTTAATTACTCTTTAATTGTTATTAGCTAAATCTTTTCTAATAATCCTATTTATAATCTTTTCACATCTGCTACTGAAGACTATTTATTTCTAATTCTTGTTCTAATTGTTTATGTCCTACATGTTACGAAAACTCATCATGTATTATTTGTATATTTAATTACTAGAATTATATCCTGCTCTTATTAATTTTACTATTTCATGAGCAGCGATCCTTTTATTATATTACAAGAAATGATAATAAATTCTACATTGAAATACAAAGAATTAAAAAAAAAAAAAATGATTTGTGATTCTAACAGTATTTGAAATTTTAGTTGAGATTAACTTAACACTTTCTTACTTTTTTAGAGAATAATCTCAGAAAAGATAAAATTTGCTTCAAAACGAAGCATTTTATTCGATTTATATAGAGATTTTTGGAGAATTTTCAATACAAAATGCACCGCCTGCAAATGAAAGGAATTTTCGTGTTCTATTAAAAGAAAGAATCAACACCAGTGATAGAATTTTAATAAATAATTTTCAACACTCTGTCAAAAATGCTACTTATATTAGTTAGAATATTAAAAAAATAATATCTGCTTGAAATAAACTAATTCTACGACAGACAGTGCAAGGCATAAATCTTCCAAAGGTTTTTCCATATTAGCCGATGAAACTTATAATATATCCTCAATTGTAAAATTTTCTTTATGCATTCATTATGTAAACGATACAGAAAATAAAATATGCAAACAATTCTTACAATTTGTACCAATTTCAAATACAATAGGAGATACTTTGGCGAATACGATAAATGAATGCCTTAAAAATTCTGAAATAGATTTATCATTTTTCCGTGGACAAGCATACAATGGCGCAGTGGAAAATGTAATGGAGTTCAAACAATCATTTCACAATTACAGTCTCAAGCAATATATGTACATTGCTAATCACACAGTTTGGCAATACGAAATGCTTTAAAAGTGAAAGATATCGGAAAAACATTGAGTGTAATTGATAAAATTTATAATTTTTTTCACACTCCAAAAAGACAAAACGTATTGATAAAAGAAATTAAAAAATATCCCGGAATCCAACAGGAAAAATTACTACAGCTATGTCCAACTAGATGGATAGAAAGACATGAGTCAGGGACAATAATGCTTGAGTTCTTCAATCCCATAATTCACAGCCTGGAAGAAATAGCGTCTTGGAATGACAGAGATGTGTCGTCTACTGCTGAAATGTTATTACATTCCTTGAGCCAAACAAATTTTTTACTATACATAGTTTTTTTTATATTAGATCAATTGTTTGCGTACACATTTTCTCTGTGTAAGTTGTTACAAAAATCTCTAATCGCAAGGATTCCTAAATTAAATTAAATTTTTTTTATTGCTGTTTGTGCTTTTAATTTATAAATTCAATTTTGAAATTTTAAAAAAGCCAAGAATTACCTACTAACAAATACTAACTTTTTCGATAAAAGTTTTTGGAAAAAACAATATGTGTACATTTTTAAATCAGTTTTGAGCCAATTGAAAGAGATTTATTAATCACAAAACTATATTACAAAACTTTGATGCACTTTTCCAAGTAATGATAAATTGACAGAAACAAAGTTGCATGATTTTAAAGATTTGAGTAAATTTTGTAATATTTCAACTAGGACCTCCATTTTAGTAAATGAATTAAAATTGTAGTTCCATAAATTTTCCAAAACTGCAATATGCAAAAACACAATTGAAACATTAAATGAATGAAACAGGAATATATATCTTAATATATATTTCTTAATAAAGAATTACTACTTTACCAGTGATATCGTGCGGGAATGAAAGAATTTTTCAACTTTACGAAGGCTGAAAACCTTTTTGAGAGACACAATAACGCATAAACGTCTAAATGGTTTAGCTTTATTAAATATTCATCGAATTATTGAAGTTGACATAAATGATGTAATCAATCAGCTGGCAAACGAGAAAAGAAGATTAAAGAAGTTTTAAGTTAAATTTATGTTTTTCTTAGAAATTAAAATTAAATTTTTTCTGTACTTTTTACTTTTAATATTACCTTTTTTTTATGTATTTGGACCAAAATTAATACAATGCAAAAGTTATTAATAAATAATAATTAAAATTTGAATTTCGACCTCAGATAAATTTTCTGTTACTTTAATTTAGTATGACTTACTGAGCTTTTTCAAACGGTTACAATATTTTGTTGAGCCTTTCACAAGAAAAAAACCTGGATGCTCTCCTGGATTTAGTTAACTTCAGACTTAATAAATATATGCAATGCACTTGCAATATCTGCTTCAAAAATTAAGAAATCAACTTCGTTATATTGTTAGGAACTATGACAATTAAAGGACATATTGATCTTCACTCGATGCATTCAATTTGCATTTATGAGTAATTTAATAGAATAAAAAAGTTTTAACAAATTAGTTGACAATATAATTTACATTATATTGTTAAAATTATTTAAAAAATTTCTGGAGTTTAAAAAAAAAATTAGAAACAGGTTATACATAGTTTTACAAACTTAGTTATACATAGAAAATATGAAAAGAAACTAGATATACTTTTTTAAAAAAATTTTTGTTGGTATGCATGACTAAATGAACACACAGATTTAATGCACATGATCAAAACTCTTTCTTAACAAGCGATTTTACAATTATTTCCAAATTTATTAATAATATGCTCTACATGATCTATTTTTTTTATTGTTGAATTATTTTATGGAAATATCAAGTTAAAAAAAAAGTTTCTAATAGGAAACAAAAAGCCAAATATATTTCATAAATCATCACCTTTTACATTCATTGCTTTTTAACTCGATTTGTTTTTAGTATAAAATAATTAAATTAATAAAAAGTTTTCACAAATTTTTAAGCTCTTCCTTTCTTTTTAAAAAGTTAATTTCGCAGTAAATACTTGTACTGGTTATTTAAACAAATTCTTGTTTTTGAATAAACACAAAGAAACTTTCATGTAATAAATTTTAACCATTCTTTAAAAATTCTTCAACAATACTTTTTTAACAAGTTTTTCATAAAACTGTAACATGAGTGTAACTGTGTGTATTTTTAAATATTAATAAAAGAAAATTATTTTGCACAAAAAAAAAAAAAAAAATCAAAGTACCTGTATATTAATTAAAAAAAGGTATAATTGGTATAAACATAGAACTTAATAAATGACAATTTACACTGTCTTTTTATAGAATTTACTTTTCTTTACAATATTCTTCTATTTTTCTACAAATACTAATATTTTTTAATTAAAAATTCAGTTTCACAAGCTACTGAAGCATAAATATTCATTCTTATGAAAGCTAGGCATAAAACAAGATTTCCAATAGTAATTGATCCATTATAAGTATCTTTTATTGAAATTTAGATAATGCTGATTTATAAAAATGTATATGTATATATATTATTTTGAAATGTACTATTTTTTTATGACGTTAAACTAAAATTCCTTAGCAGGCCTGTTACTCATTATAAAAAAAAAATTTAAAATTATAAAAATCAATTTACTTCACAGCACTTCTTCCTCTCTGAAATTTCGTAAAACATTCATGTAAAATTAAAGGCATCCCACTCCAGTGAACCTTATTTTGAGTGCTGTTTTTACTCTCTTGCAGTATTCATAGTGCTCAGTTACCACTGCTGTGGAAGAACGTGCCAACTGCCCCACTCAAGTAAACCGCTCTCTTTCTCCATTTACTGCACCTTAGTCTTGTCGGTTTCTGGTGAGTGTGTTTCTGCCTGTCTTCTTTTCTGCTGACCTTCTTTCTTCTTTCTTCTTCTGCTCATCTTCTGTCTTCTTTTCAGCTTCTCTTTTAGACTAGTATTTCCTTGACTCCTGGAAGACCTCCTATTCTCCCTCCTTGGTAAAGAGTCCAGCACCTGATTACTCGAATCTCCTGATGTCGATCCCGCTACCTGTATCTGGCAATAAGAATTCATCCCTAGGCTCCTGACAGGAAATCCTTTCTTTATCGACTAACGGACCTTTGGACAATCGAAACTTTTATTTAATATTTATGCTTATATATACATACATATATATACTTATATATATATACAAAGAACCAAAAGCTATTGAAGCCTAAAGGAAACATATCAAGCCTGTTTTCAGGGTAAAATTGTAAAAGCTAAAAACCAAAAAAAAATTGTATCTGTTAAACAGAGTTTTACAAAGTTGCTAGGAACTAAGTGCCTGCTGCCGAAGGCGGATGTCAGTGTAGGCAACTCGATCCCATTTTCAGCAACATATCTATCCTGTTCCCTCTCATTGGATTAAATTAAAAATATTTACAATTGAAACTACCGTTTTCCCCTATAAATTTATATTATCGAAGTGCCAAAGAAACCCATTAACAACCTATGAAAGGCATTTGGATAAATCCCACCAGAAAAGCATTATTCTTTAACACAAACTCATACTGAGCGGAGCTAAATTTTCAGACACATAATAAGAAATAGGGTACTGGTATGTTTAATATATAAATATAATAAGTAGATTTTGCTTTATGTGTGGACGGATGAAGTGTTGGTTTGTAATTAGTTCTTGATGTTATAATGATTGATCTCTGAAAGGATCTCTATTTCTATTCTTCTTTTTTCTGTGGTTACTTTGTGACGTCACGCTGTATATATGTTTTCTTTTTTAAACTCGGTTCATTCTCACGATAAACCCTTTCCACCATCGTTGCATGCCAAACTCTATTGAACTGTACCGTTAGTTGATGCCCGAGATGCAACTTTTGATTGAGAAACAGGTCCCATTTCAATCTAGCCGTAACACGAAGGAAAGAGTTGCTTACGCCCAAGCTGATGAAGAAAAGTAAAAGATCCAAGTACAAAAACAGACAGGTGGAAGGAGAACCGGAGTTCTCCATTACATATCACATTTTTTGAGACATTGTATATGCACTATTTCTAGATGTAGTTGTTATTGTATATTATACAAATGCATCAGCCGGGCATTAGGCCTCAAAGTTCCGTAGAGTTGTCATATTGCATCGATAACCAATCTTGTTATCAAATTCTAATTGACTAAGAGAAAAATCTGTGCCGCCAAGTTTTTAAAATCAAATAAAAGAGAAATTATGCCAAAAAGTGATAGCACGCAACTTTTTGGGCTGCGTCAGCATTATTCGGGTGAGCTGCACGCTGCGTTTATTCTTAAGTAATGAGTGAGCCGAGATAAAATTTTAATGTTTTTGTTTCAAAGAAGGATTGTCATTTGAAGTAAGGTTTTTATTTGCAAGTTAGAGAAAGTCACTGCCTAAATTCATATGTGCCAAAAGAAAATTACTGAAAGAGAGAGAAAAAGGGAAAGACAGTGCGGGAGTAAAATAGTCTTTTTTTTTTTTAAACTGTTCTTCAAAAACCTAAGAGCAGTTTGCAGCTCACGTTTCTTAAATTATTTTGTCTTTTTTGATTTTGATCAAAATAGTCTTCCAAACCAAAAGGTCTAAATCCCAGATAATTGAATGCCAAAACAATTAACAGAAAACATATCACCAAATGATTTTTCCGCTCGTGTCTATTTATTGAGAATTTCTCTTTAATGCACTTAGATTCCGAAAGTTTTGGTAAACAACCAGAAAACGGGCGGGTGCCATCAGCTCTGCTAAGCACTGGTTCTGAAAAGGGTATTTTTACCAAGAAATTGTACGAAAGTACAGAAACGGGACCAACTCATCTTTTCGTACTCATTTTCTAAAAACTGGATTTTCAACAGGTAGAAGTAGCCTCGAAGCGATCTTCTCAAAATTGTTTATTCGCAAAAGTTTTTGTTTCTGATATGTTAATCTCCAGCCGAAAAGACTACTGTTCAGAGATGGAAATTCAAGAGTTCCTTATTAGTGCTCAACGGAAAATTTTTTCCTAAATTTATATCATAACAAAATAAACATTATCAACAAGTTACACAGTAGTTCTTTAATAGTGCTCAATTGACAAAAATGTTTCCGTACTTTTAACTCCAATGGAAGAAACTGCCATCAAGAAGCTATGCAATGGTCCCTTTATAGAGCTCAATTAGACACGAAGAGTTTTTGGCGCCCAATCGTTGCTTTCCGATCTTTACAGCACCTGTGTTTTCAGCTTTGTAGTTCTAGTCACCATTTTTCTGTGTAACACCGGACAATCTTTTCAATCTCGAGCACTTCTTTTTCACAATTTCCTCGATTGATGACTCAAAAATCAACGAGCTTATGAGTGTCAATAATTTTCAGGGCTCACGAATAGTTTGTTTTGTTAAGGAGAAAGTTCTTCCTGCGTTTCAAATTTTACTAGTGTGATTTTACAAAACCAATACAAAAAGTTTTCAATCAATGTGTTTTTCATTTTTAAAGTTGTTTGTTGTATTAAATGTTGTTGATTTTGTAGTATTTGACTGCGGCGGCGAGACAAAAATTGAATGCTCAGTTTTGTCAGCAAAGTTTGTTATTGCGAACTAAGTAATTATTTACACACTTTGTAAAAAATATATATGAGTGTTATTGACGTGAAATAAGTAAAAGATAATGAACCAAACTTTCTATGCAATTCTGTGTTCAAATGCAATACTCTTTCTATAAGTTGAGGAGGAGATATTTTATATCTATTTTCACCATGCCTTATAAGCAAGAGGGAAAGAGAGAAAGCGAGTTCCAAATAAATTTAATGTTCTTTGATTATGTCTTTAAAGGCAAAATCAAGGAAATATCCCATTATTGAGGGAACATATCAATTCTAATTTTAAAATTAATTTTCCATCCAGACAAGGCATATCAATGAAAGGTTATTCTCCCCACATATCATAAGTCAGTAAATTAAAGTACGATGTGGGAGAAACCTCTTCAAAACTGCATCTTTATTTTTGGAAAGGTGAAGGTGAGACTGCGAATAGAATTGTGTTCCTCCTCAAAGCATATAAAATAAGTAAGTGTAACCTTTTATTGTAAGTAAATATTTGTTCATTCTTTAGTCATTAAACCGTATCATATTCCACTTTGACATTTTTTACTCAACACTCTCGTGAAACGTTTAGAAGTGAGTGTAAAATGTGTTGAGATTTTGTGTTTCTCACAGTATTCCATTTCGACACTTGTATGTCTTGTGAAGCGGAGGATATAAGATGCTTCGAGTCAAATTGTTTTCTGGTTAGCACAATTATTCTATGGCGATATAATGAGCACAACTATTCTACGTGTAACCCTAAACAGTATTGCTAATTTTTTTCAATGACTGTACAGGAATGCCCCTTATTCTGTATGGTGACTAATAATAAAACTGTTGTGAAGTTTTGAAGGTTCATCTTCTTTTGATATAATTTACATTTAAAGCACACATGCGTAAAATAAACTTAAATTAAAAGTACTTGGATAATTTCAATTTTCAAAATGAATGTAATTTATTCCTTAATATAAATACTTATAATCTTTAAAAAATATAACAAGATCAGTCATTAAAAAACAAACATTAAAAAGATTTATAAGGACGTGTCATTAAATCAAATGTGCATTATATACTTTGAATTACATTCTATCATGATTGTAAAAAATAAATGTTAATTTTTTTTTTTCTTACATAAAAAAGCAAAGACATCTGACTTTGTGAAATATATATTATATTTATGTTGATAAATAATTTTTTATTGGAACACGATAATAATAATATACTGTAATTTATGATGCTATTATTTTTAAAAAGAAGCAAAAAATGCCTTCATCAAATAATAAATGATTAACAGAAATGCATCAAAATTGAAATATATATACAAACATATTAATTTCGTAAAACATTTTATCATGGAAAAAAATTACAATGATTTGATGAGTGTTCTAGATATAATGTCCACATTTAAAATAATTGCTTATCTATTAGTTTAAATAGATAAAAATTGAATTGTGCTAGATACACAATTTAAAGTATCCTAAACTGGTGAAAATTTAATTTTTTAAGTTCTTTTTAAACGAAATACAATAAAATGTAATGATTAATCATTTTAAAAATTTTAAGAAAAATTAGAAAACTAATTTGCATCTCAATAAATATTAAATATAGTATACAATGTAATTAATAAATTAATATTGCATTGTATATGTACACATAGTCATAATTTTTTATCATTTTAAATTGAACGTCAAAAGTTTTTTTTTTATTTTTTTTTTTCCCTGGCAAAACATACTATTCGAACAAATCTGGGAGGAATCTATCTAGAGAATATATTTCATATCATCATACTTTGATGAAATGAGTTGATACAATCGTTTTTATTACCATATTGATTTTACAGTCTTGTGAGGCAAATAAAATTTTTGATGTGAAGTCTCTATGTTAAAACTCAATGAAAATATTTCAGGTGAAATTTAGATTGTAAGAATCAGAATACTTTTACATTGGGACTTATAAAAGAAAATATGTTTACTTGTTTTGACAAACGTAGAACTCAGTCAGGTATTCGATATGCTAGATATTTCATATGCTGCTTTTACAACAGATCAAAATTGCACCCAATTCATATGAAATAATTAAATATACATATCAAGTTTTTAACCTGCCATAGAATCTTTTTTCTAGGAATACAAAGAACTCGATTAACCATTATATTTGATATTAATTTGTTCCTGAAATGATATAATTTGTTTCAGATATAATGTTTCTTTCAGAAAATTAAAATCTGAACCAGTGTTTAGATTAAATTCTTAAGACAGACAAAAAATAAAACGTTTGTTTTCAAAGAATTCAGCATTCGAAAGCATTTATCGTATACTGTATCCAACGTGAGACAAAGAACATGAAACATGCATAATTTAAGAATGAATATTTAGAGACAATTATATAATACAAATATATTTCATATATATTTAAAATAAGTTAAATAATTAAATTTATTTAATAATTTGTTACTTTAAAAGTTTAAAGCATTAATTATTAATATTACAAAAGTTAAAAAGAATTCACGATAGATTGAAAAAAAAACGTTTAATAAAAGTGATTATGATTAGTTTTACTTCAAAGTTAAAAATCTCATGAAATGTACAAATTTTAAAATAATAAATATCAGAATTTTCTTTTCAAATTTCATTGGTACAATTATTGCTATATATAAAAGAAATGAACAAGTCTCTTGTGATTCAAAAAAGAAAATTTCAAATAACTTTCTAGTACTGTTACTTTTGTATAAGTGTTATACGAACGACTTCTGCATGAAATAGCTGCGATTTATGTTATAACTCAGAAAAAGTCTATATTTCTTCTTGTTAAAGACTTCTGAGTTGCAAAATTGTCATTATTGCTGTCATAAAATAGCTGCTTTTATGCTCATGTAAAATCTCCTTTTGAATAAGAATATAACTAAAAATTCCAGCAACACGTTTATATCTTATTTTCTCTAGCTGTCAGTAAATATATGTACAACCTTCAAATAAAGTAAGCGTTTTTTTTGTAAACTTGGTTGATAAAATTTATTAAAAATTCTGAGCATTTTATATATAATTATTTCTTTTATTCCTTTTATATAATAATAATTTTTAATAATCAACTCCAATTTTAAATAGAAAAGTAATAATTAGCCGTTTACCATATAGAAATCAAAATTCAACAAAAATATTTAGATGTATTAAATTAAAATAGTTTTAAGGTATAAACCAATAACAACCTGCTTTAACGAATTGTTCAAATATTAAAATAATTCTAAGATATTTTGCAAAGTTATTTTAAAACTTTTAGTGATTGATGAATCATTACAACACAACTACAGAATATGTTTTCCCCAAAAAATGTCAGCTTCCATGGCAAGTACGCCTAAAAAACCGGCTAAATAAGTATACAAAAAGGTACTAAATCAATGGAATAGTTAGTACAATTTCAGAAAAAGAGAACTTCATAGCATAATAATCTATTTTTATCAAAATACATTGCATCTCATATTTTTGTAATATTATTTGAATTTCTACGGTTTCACAACGAATAATTTTTTGAATTTAAGCTTTTGTATGCTTTTTCGTCCCTTAATACTAGGACAAATAAAATGTCCCATTACCAATTATCCTTTTTTTTTTTTAATTTAAATATATTAAACCTCATAAGTATTTTGGTAGTTTTATATATACATTCCAAAGGCCAAATATTGAAATTTTGAACTAGATGTCATGGGTTGTTTGTTTTATACTATATTCCATGCTATAACGTTTCAAGAATTATGCTATACTATAAAGTTTCGAGTCAGAAGACGTTGCTCAGTGCAACGTTTATCTACATGATGTTAGGCAAAATTAAATTCGAGGTCCTAGTATGGACCTAGATATTATCCAGCAAGTGATAATAAACCCTCATTTAGCAGAAAAGCTCTTTTGAAGAGCGTCCAATAGAAATGCAGCATGTGGATGATTTGAAGGTGTTCAATGAAAATGTGACGATTAATTATTTATTTTAAATAAGACAAATTAATATTTGCATTATTTTTAAGAAAGTTATTAACATTCTTAACAAAATATTAAGGCGTCTTTGAGGGCAGAATTCATCTTAAATATAACAACCATGTACTGAAGCAAAAACAAATTGTGAAGTTAGTCGTCTTTTGAATACTTGAGGAAAATATCTAACAAAATGTAGAAAAATAGTTTGGCTCACCTTTTCCCAGTCAATAAAGTTAGAGACATTTAAAATGTTGCTTAGTTTACAATACCCAAAACTATGTTTTGATTTGACTCTATTTTGAAACTTTTCTGGATAAGATCTAGTTCCAAATATATATGTATGAATTTATGACACATCTATAATAAATGTAATAATATGTATTTTAAATATAAAATACATTTTCTTTTCAATGCTCTGTAAACCAATGGGTATGATTACTTGTGCACAATACGTTTTTATGACAATGAATCATGACTGTAATAAGAGTGAGGGCTATGGATGCAAGAGTTCTGGATTTGAACCTTGTGCCTTTTAAAGTATAATTATAAAAATTTTCACAAAGAAAAACTAGAAATGAGTGAATGAGAAATAAGTTTATTATGTAAGTTATTTTTTAATGAATAATATTATTTTTCTCAACCAGACTGAACATTTTTCATAAATATTACACAAAAATTTTTTTCTTAATTTACAATTAATTTTAAAGTTTAATGGTCTCTTTATTTCCTATATATTTTTTCTTCAATTGAGAAGTAAAATACAAAGAAAAAGAAAAACAAAGATTCAAAAAAATTACAAAAGAAAAATATGCAAATATTTAAATGTACAAAAAAATGTTTACCTAATTGCCCTTTTGTTTTCCAACATTCTATTTTATTTACAAAAACTTTAAATAAATGTGACATTTAGTCAAATATTCCCAAACTGATAAAAAGTAAAGAGTTTATTTATATGAAATAAGATGGATAGAAGGAATGCAAAACAATTATTTTCATGAGATGCTCATTAGAAGAATTAAAATAATTGGAGTAGCTACAAACAAAAGGATTTTCAAAAATGAGACACTGAAAATTGAAGAATTTACATTTATATCCGATATTTATTTAAATACCACTTGAATATATAGGAAAGGAATTGTTTCAGGATATTAAAAAAAAAAAAAATTATGCATAAAAGAATATGAAATAAATATTTAATAACCATAATAATATAGAACTATGACTAAATAAATCCTGACATAGATAAATAAAAACTTCATGAGACAGAAATTCAACTTTCCAAATATGTATGAATTTATGATACAACCATGATATAGTTAAAATACATTTTATCATTATTTTTTTAAAAGCATGTTAATAAGTTAAATTTAGTGTAAAGTGTGAGTAAAAAATTTTTTATATTATAAAGACTATATATTATGCCTTCCTGAATTTGATTTTGCATAACTTATACTATAATTGTAATAATCAATTAATTAAACTACACATTTACTGTAAAAGACAATTATTCATTATTTCCTTGAATTTAAATGGTAATATTTTCATCATTTTGAATACTTAACTAATTACAAACTTTACTGATTATGAAATCAAATAGTCTTGGTTTTTAATTAAATAATAGTCTTGGTTTTTACTAGTATCAGTAAGTTGACACCTCTAAAGTGAGATAAAAATATTTTCAGCTAGCTTGATAATGACAGAAAAATTCTCAGCATATAAGCAACATCTCAAAGGGTACCAATAGATAAGATAAAACAATTATTTGCTTCTGAGACGACAATTTAAAAACTAAAACAATTAAGAGCAAGATAAAAAAATTGTTTTTAATTGTTTAAGACAATTAAAAAAGTCCAAAATATTTATAATTATGACATTTCTTGGGTATAAAATGACTGACCGCAATATATTTCCTAATAATGATTAAATATTGATAGCTATCTACAAAAATACGGATATCCGATTATTACGCGTGCAATATTTCTAACTCATAAATTACTGTAGGACATGTTAATAAAAATTAAGCATATTTCATTATTGTTTAAGAACAACTTAAATAAATGGTTTTCATATTTTTTAAATGTATAGTCATCAAGATAAATTGTAGTTCCATTCCAACTCATTTTTATTATTACTAAGTTAAATTTCTTATATTTAATATTTCCTTCAGTTTAGCAACACAAGGCTTGCCTATTAGGTCATCAGGTAACAGTAAGTATGAAAAGAATTCTCGAATATTAAGATCAAAAATTTTTTTTTGCAATTAAAAAAATTAGGAAAACTGGAAATTTAGAATTAAAACTAAAATTTAACAAAACATTTTCATCCTACTTTTTAATTCATATTTTCTTTTTATCTTATGTGGGTTCTTATACATACAAAGACACACTATTTTTATGTACCATGTACACCTGTTTAATAAGTACAGATTGAACTCCTGTCTCCCAGGGTCAGTAAATAAAACAAAGAAAATACTCATATAGTTATAGAATTAATAAATTTCCACCAAAATAAATACACTCACTTTCTACAAATCAATAATGAATTTTATTGCACAATTGAGGAAACTAGCAAACAAATAAATCACAGATTTACAGTAATAGAAACCTTTCTCCCCTCAAAATTTAGAATATATTTTTAATTTAAAAATTAAAGTAAAATGATGGCACTGAAATACAACTTTAAATTTTCATAGATATTAAAAAACAGTTTTCACATGAACATTGGAAAAACATGACAAAAAATAAATTTTAAATATTAAGTGTTTCAATGATCTGAAAATCCAGGCATTGGAAAAGTTGAAGCAAATGCTTCTACATCCTTACGTAATAACTTCATCTGCTCTTTAACTGCTTCATCAGTTTCTAAATAAGCCTTAAATTCTTTAACTGTCTTACCTGAAAGAAAAAAATACATATGTTATGTCAATTTTTAAATTTTCTTAATGACATTTTTGAAGTTGCAGTGATAATTTATAAATACCTGCTTTTGTTTTTACATCTAGAGCAATTTCTACAGCTCGATGAATAAACACAACAACTTGTTCGAAATCTTTTTCCTTAAAATTGCGAGAAGTGAGAGCAGGAGCCCCTTAAAAAAAAAACTATTTTTAATAACATGGAAAAAAACATTTAAATTTCATCTTTGAATTTTAGTAAAAAATATATTACATTTAACATATATATATATATAAAAGATAATTAACATGAAACATAATGCAATCCCCCTAATAGTATTTTCTGAAATAAAATAAAAATTTAAACCTTTTGCTGTATCAATCTA